>CM046457.1:24850546-24857085 GCA_025506515.1 Flaveria trinervia
ATTCTAGGTTTCAAGGATAAGTGCAGGACCGTTGAAGGGTATGCTCTTACAACACAACACAATAAGGAGAGTTGCTATGAACACTTAACAGATCAAATAGGGAACTGGTTAAGCTTTGAGTAAAGATGCTAAGCACACATGTAAATAAGAGAATGAACAAGATAAAAAAAACACACAAGTAATTGGTTTTCAAGAATGTTGCATGTTGCTTCTCAAGTTCAATTACAAATGTTACAAAAGCATATAAAAAAGTTACAAATACTTGAGATACATATAATACATCCTATAGCCGGCCATACTTTGAAGGCCAGCTGGATACAATTGACTAGAAAACTACAAAATAAAATGTAGAGTCAAAAGGTAGATTGCATTTTGACTAGTGACTATGACATGCCATAGCTCACATCCTAATATATTACAAAAAGGATAAAGTACATAAAGTAGAAAGTTACAGACTCAAGACCTCAATGTACAGTTACCAAAAGCTTGGACCTTTCACCAAGTTATGTAAAGTTGGTGTCTCGTCAGATTTGCAGCGGAAAGGGGTCCGGCTTTATATAAAACGTACATGAGATAAAGCATGCTAAAAGTCTTTGGAAGATATCTGTCTTCTAGTGTTGGCTTCGAAAGATTTTGTCTTTGAAGCTTCGGATGACTTCATCTTTGGCTTCGGAAGATTTCACACTTAGAATATTTTCTGTTGCTGGTGTGGAACTTCTGAAACCTTCTACTTCAGTACACTTGTGCATGCATGTAGGATAGACTTTGGGTGTTTGGGTTGCATTAGCCTCATGTTAAACCTCAGAAAATCCCCCTAGGCTGATGCTACCAAAACACTTTTAAAACTTCAGATAGTTACAGTCCTCATCATGATGATAACCATCCCTTTCTTCATGAGATGATCAAGATCAGTCAGACTCTCAAGTGTTTTTCTCATGTCAAAGAGATCATGTAAAGGCAGATTGAACATGTCTTGCCATGTGTAGACATTCTCAATACCTTGATTTCGAATGACATGCCATTTTTCTGGATTTGTAGTGTATGTCCAGGACAAGATGGGTCTTCCTGATGCTATAGGAGCTATTTGAATGGGAGATGATGGAGCATCCTCTAGTTGCACATCCTCAGGATGTTCTTACTCATCCTGAGGTTTGGACAAGGATGCTTCTTCTTCTTTTTCTTTGACTTTGGTCTTGAAGCCATCCTTTCTCTCCTCTTTGATCCTTTTAACTGAGAAGACTGGCCTGCAACACCTGATTGATCTTCTTTGTCTATCTTAGTTTCGTCTTCTTCCCTCACAGTTTCAAAAGGACAGGGAGTTTGATCATGCTGCGGTTCAGAGATGAAGCTTTCTAAGGTTCAGCAGGAGGTTCAGGTTGTGTTGTCTCATTCTAAAGTTAAACTCTATAGTGATTATGTCTTGAATTCTTTAAGCCAGCTTGTTAGCTTGCCTGGACTGGCCTTGGTTAACTAGTGGCATATTAACAAGATCAAGACTTTTATAGAAGTTCAAAGTCTGGAAGTTGAAGACTTCTTGCTGCCCTTGAACTCTTTGAATGATGAGGGCTTTTCTGTTCTCATCATACATCCACCTAATAATATGATTTGAAGTTGGTGGAGATGACATTGCCCTTCGTATACCTTCCTTAAAAAGACTCTGAATGTAGGAGTCTATGGAGTCCACATCAATGTGATCTTGAGGAAGTTGTTGAGTATGCACCATTTCAAGTGAGGATGGTGAGTCCTCAATGTCCATACTCCCTGAAGAACTCCCAAGTTTTGTAATTGTAATGACTTTCTTCCCCTTTTTGGTAGCATCACCCTCTTGCATAGGTGAGCTAGGAGTTAGGTCAATCACACTCACAAGTTCTTGTGTTCCTACTTGAGCTCTTCTTAAAGGTCTCCTAGCTAGTTGTTCCTTGAGATAAGAAATCTCATTTGTTGATCATTGACCTTGTTTTGCAAGGTAGTCACCTGAGATTCAAGATGACTGACCTTGGAGACTAAATAAGTGCATGTTGTGACATTTTTGCACCTTTAGCCTTAAATTCCCCACATTCATCATCAGAAGAATCATTGGGGGATGAGATGATTGGACTAAATTCCTCTCTCTCACCACCAGCTTCAGGTTTTTGGATGTTGGATTTCCTCTGCTCACTAACAGCCTCAGTTGAGGTGCCAATGGGCTGAGTTGCCATAGTTGTTGTCTGAATGATGTAATCACTTGTAGAAGTGAGAGCCTCTTCCATATAGGTATCCTGAACAGGTTCGGAAGTATCCAACTCAGTTATTGGTGAGTGATGTGGGCTAGATATAGGAGGCTCAGGAGCATTCATCTCTCTTTGAGAAGTGGAAAAAAAGAGAGAGTCATGGTACTCACTAAAACCTAAGTCTTTATTAGTATAGAAGTCAAGGTTAGGAATGGATTGGTTTATGTCTAAAGGCTAAGGATGGTAGCTATCCCATGAAGGTTGTTCACTTGAGTGTTGAGACTCAGAGTGAAGGCTTAAGGCAGTTGGGCTTGTGAGCTCATTAGGTTGAGCATTAGGAACCTCAACACTGATCTTTAAAGTAATGGGAGTGGTTTGCTCCTCAGGGGAAGTAGGAGCTCTAGTATCCACTTCCTTCTATGTGGGAACTGGTTGAGATGTAGAAGGTGTGGGTTCAACACTAGCTGGTGCTGCTAAGTTATCACCTTGAGCAATGAGCTCTAACATTTTTGGGAAAAGGCCTATTTCCACCTCTGAGAAGCCAACAGTTGGCTTTCGCAAAGTTAATTGTTTATTTGTGTTAACTTTGACTAGTTTAAAATATTGTTCATCAAAGGCTTTTGTAAACAGATCAGCATATTGTTCATTTGTGTTAACTTTCACTAGTTTAATTAATCCCTTTTCAAAGTTATCTCTAATTAAATGATACATGATATTGATGTGTTTTTTCCTTGAGTGATGCATAAGATTTTTTTTGATACAGATAGCATTGTTGTTGATACATCATGTACCTAGTTTATGTTCTTAATGTAAAAGTCTTTCATTTCTTACACATGTGTAATGTAACTACTTAATAAAATATGATGTGACTTTGATGTTTATTTGTCTTTGAATATTTCATATTATTAATGTATTTCGTATAATTCGTATGTATGAACATCATATATAGGTTTGAGGATGTTATACACAGTTCTAAGTCAATAATGACTGAGAAATGTGTTTAACTTAGTCGGGTGGTATTCATGCTAATGGACCATACTCATGGACCATACCCACGAATGAATCATACTTATGGACCTGTCGCACGACTAAACCAGGAGACTAGATCAGTTGTACGATAGAGACATAAGATTGATTCAATTGCACAACTAACCTTCAGTCGTGCGTATGAATCATCCGCATGAGTCAGTCGCACGATTGAACCATGCTAATGGTCCACTCATACGAATGAAAACCACAAACCTATAAATACTACAAAATTCATGAAAACGAGATTTTGAGAGAGACTTCGAATATTCCATACCCTAGCGGTCGAGCGTCCTAAAACAGCCAATCCAACTTCATAGTTCGTTCCTAATCGATATCTAATCACGTCTTAACGTTTGTTTCATCATTAGATCGATTAGGTTATTGTTCTCACTGATTGGATCGCCAATCAAATAGGATTTCGCATTATTTGATCGGGTCTCATGTAAATCCTTACTATTCCGTACGAAAATGGTCCTTGTTGGTCCATGTGATCGATGAACAGTACAATGGATAGGATAATTTGATCAATATCAACACACAATCCAAATAACAACAATTAAGAAGTGAATATGATGAATCAAGACATAATTGGTACTCAAATGTACAAACTCACTCCATAACAACAAGCACAATTGTATTTCTGTGAAGTAACTGCTTAGAAATGGTAGCTTGCAACAGAATTCCACGATTAGGGTTTTGCAAGCTTTCCGTACAAAGTGAAATGACAATAGTATATATAGCAGTCATAGATTCGCTAGCAGTGTCGCTACCAGCGAAACTGTCATGCCGAAACTATAGTTTCGCCCGCAGAACACAAGTTCGCCGGGTAAACCAAAACAGCAAACTGTGAGCGAATGTATAGATTCGCTCACAGTTTCGCTGGACTGCCAAAACTACTAATTACAAACAAAATACAAAATGAAACTAACAAAAGTCCTATTACAATGTAAAGTAAACATCTATACTAAAGTGAGTCCAACCTAACATGATCTTCAATACTCCCCCTAGGTTGGACCTCACTATCTTCACTTCTCTTGATTTGACCTCGTCGGCTCCGGTTTCCTCTGCTGCTGTTGGTCTATCTTCATCACCTCCCAGCAACATCTTTAGAAGCTTCAGCCAC
Organism: Flaveria trinervia; assembly: GCA_025506515.1. Classification (NCBI taxonomy): domain Eukaryota; kingdom Viridiplantae; phylum Streptophyta; class Magnoliopsida; order Asterales; family Asteraceae; genus Flaveria; species Flaveria trinervia. Next base: position 24,854,909 of record CM046457.1, read on the forward strand.
TGATCCTCCAAGGTTAGTTCCTGCATCACCAGCTTCCTCAGAATGACCACTAGCTCTAGCAAACTGCCTGGTCATGTCTTGAACATTGTAAGGATTCCTGAAGTCTGATGCAACCCAAAACTGCCTAAGTGTTTCAGCAACATGCACTAAGTACTGAAGTGAAGAATGCTTCGGAAGAATTACACAAAGCATTAGAAAATACTCTAAGTGTAATATCTTCCGAAGCCAAGACCATATCTTCCGAAGCCTAACATGAAGTCTTCCGAAGCTTGAGAGACAAGTCTTCCGAAGCTTCAACCTATGAAGACAGATTTCTTCCGAAGACTTTTAGTACACATGCTTTATCTGATGTACTGTTCCATAAAGCACCTTTTCCGCTGCGTCTCTGATAAGTCACCAACTTACAAGTTGGTGAAAAGGTCCATGCTTTTGGTAACTGTACATTGAGGTCTTGAGTCTGAATCTTTCCACTTTATGTACTTTATCCTTTTTATAATGTATAAGGATGTGAGCTATGGCATGTCATAGTCACAAGGTCAAAAGGCAGATATGCCTTTTGATCCTACAATTGATTTTGTTAGTGTCTAGTCAATTGTATCCACTGGCTTTCATAGTATAGCCGGCTGTAGGTTGTAGTATAAGTATTCCAAGTTCTTGTATCTTTCAGTATGCTTTGTAACACTTGTAAAAGAACTTGAGAAAGCAATATACTGCTCCCTGAAAACTATACTCTCTTGTTCTGTCTCTTGCTTTACTTGTGTTCTCTGCATCACCTTTGGTTACCTAGTTCACTGTTTGATTAACGTTTAGTAATCTCCTCATTGTGTTGTTGTGTTGTAATTGTGTTCAAGCCCTTGAACGATCCTGCAATTGGTATCAGAGCATTCAGGCTCGTGATATAAGATCTAACCATCTTAAGATCCCTCACACACACAAAAACTAAACTTTTTCAAATGGCTTCCATCTCAAAGACTGATATGGAGACTGGAACCATGAACAAATCCCCATTGATCACTCTTGATGACTTCGACACCTGGTGCATGAGGATGGAAGCCTTCATCAGGTCTCTTGACTCAAGAATGTGGGAATCTGTTGAATATGGACCTTTCATACCTAGCACCCCCTCTGCTACCGGTGCTGGTATGATTCCTAAAGATGTGGCCAACTACTCAGATAAAGATAGGAAAAGAGTAGAGATTGACAGGAAGGCCATGACTGCTCTTTAGACTGCTATCCCAAACTCTGTAACAGAGGTTTTAAGAAGTGCAAAAGCTAAACAGCTGTGGGATGCACTGAAGCTGATGTATGAAGGCTCCTCTGAAGCCAGGAGAACAAGAAAGATCTTCTGAAGCAGCAGTTTGAAAATTTCACCTTTAAAACAGGTGAAACCATGACCCAACAATACTTCAGGTATGTTGAGATTGTGGATACCCTTGTGGATGGAGGAGTTCCTCTTGAGAACAGAGACATTGTAAGGAAGTTCATGTCCTCACTTCCTAGGCAATGGACACACTATTGTGTGGTAATCAAGAGGACTGAGAACCTTAAAACTCTTACTCTGACAGAGTTATATGGGATTCTCAGTGGATACCAGATGGAAATGAACTTACAAGGTTCATCTGGCAACTCTAACAATCAAATGGTTCAGCCCTTCATGTGTTGAAAGGGACAGCATAGAACCCCAACTCATCTCCTATGCTACCCTGACAACTCCCAAAAGGTCCTTTCATCACCTTCCCGGAGACACCCAGGGAGAACTTTACTCAAGGAAGCCCTTCCAAGAGACAAGTTCTTCTCAAGCCTTTGTGTCTGCAGATGAAAGCTGTGAAATTATCTCTTCACTCTTGAAGATCTAGACTGTATCCATCCAGATGACCTGGAATACATGGAGATAGTTCAGCAGATGGCTCTTCTCACTCACAAAGCCAAGAGTTCTACAAGAGGACAGGAAGAAAATTTCCAAGCAATGCTACCAGTGGTAAGTTTGGCCTGGATAAAAGCAAAGTTAAGTGTTACAATTGTAACCTTATGGGTCACTTCGGCAGGGAGTGTAAGGCACCCAGAGCAAATGGGGGTCAAACACAACTCAGACCAAACTTCACCAACAATACCCCTCAGGCTGAGAAGACAAAGCAATATGCTGCGGTTGCTGTTGAAGAGGTAGGATTTGACTGGAG